>CM066603.1:5582500-5602500 GCA_033816785.1 Picus viridis | reverse complement strand
GGCAGAGATGCCTCAGGTTGCCTCTGAGACTGACCCTGAAAGGTCAGCAAGCTGACTGCTGAGGTGGGGGTGGCTGTGGGGTCACTGCTCCTGCCCTGCTTGTCACTGCACTCCTGAGCACAATCATTGAATCAATAAGGTTGGAAGAGACCTCAAAGACCATCAAGGCCAACCTGTCACCCAGCACCTCCTGACTACTAAACCACAGAATCACCAAGGTTGGAAGAGACCTCAAAGATCATCAAGGCCAACCTGTCACCCAGCACCTCCTGACTACTAAACCACAGAATCACCAAGGCTGGAAGAGACCTCAAAGATCATCAAGGCCAACCTGTCACCCAGCACCTCCTGACTACTAAACCACAGAATCACCAAGGCTGGAAGAGACCTCAAAGATCATCAAGGCCAACCTGTCACCCAGCACCTCCTGACTACTAAACCACAGAATCACCAAGGTTGGAAGAGACCTCAAAGACCATCAAGGCCAACCTGTCACCCAACACCTCCTGACTACTAAACCACAGAATCACCAAGGCTAGAAGAGACCTCAAAGATCATCAAGGCCAACCTGTCACCCAGCACCTCCTGACTACTAAACCACAGAATCACCAAGGTTGGAAGAGACCTCAAAGATCATCAAGGCCAACCTGTCACCCAGCACCTCCTGACTACTAAACCACAGAATCACCAAGGTTGGAAGAGACCTCAAAGATCATCAAGGCCAACCTGTCACCCAACACCTCCTGACTACTAAACCACAGAATCACCAAGGTTGGAAGAGACCTCAAAGATCATCAAGGCCAACCTGTCACCCAGCACCTCCTGACTACTAAACCACAGAATCACCAAGGCTGGAAGAGACCTCAAAGATCATCAAGGCCAACCTGTCACCCAACACCTCCTGATTACTAAACCACAGCATCACAGAATCACCAAGGCTAGAAGAGACCTCAAAGATCATCAAGGCCAACCTGTCACCCAACACCTCCTGACTACTAAACCACAGAATCACCAAGGCTGGAAGAGACCTCAAAGATCATCAAGGCCAACCTGTCACCCAACACCTCCTGATTACTAAACCACAGAATCACCAAGGTTGGAAGAGACCTCAAAGATCATCAAGGCCAACCTGTCACCCAACACCTCCTGATTACTAAACCACAGCATCACAGAATCACCAAGGCTAGAAGAGACCTCAAAGATCATCAAGGCCAACCTGTCACCCAACACCTCCTGACTACTAAACCACAGAATCACCAAGGCTGGAAGAGACCTCAAAGATCATCAAGGCCAACCTGTCACCCAACACCTCCTGATTACTAAACCACAGCATCACAGAATCACCAAGGCTAGAAGAGACCTCAAAGATCATCAAGGCCAACCTGTCACCCAACACCTCCTGATTACTAAACCACAGAATCACCAAGGCTAGAAGAGACCTCAAAGATCATCAAGGCCAACCTGTCACCCAACACCTCCTGATTACTAAACCACAGCATCACAGAATCACCAAGGCTAGAAGAGACCTCAAAGATCATCAAGGCCAACCTGTCACCCAACACCTCCTGATTACTAAACCACAGAATCACCAAGGCTGGAAGAGACCTCAAAGATCATCAAGGCCAACCTGTCACCCAACACCTCCTGACTACTAAACCACAGAATCACCAAGGTTGGAAGAGACCTCAAAGATCATCAAGGCCAACCTGTCACCCAGCACCTCCTGACTACTAAACCACAGAATCACCAAGGCTGGAAGAGACCTCAAAGATCATCAAGGCCAACCTGTCACCCAACACCTCCTGACTACTAAACCACAGAATCACCAAGGTTGGAAGAGACCTCAAAGATCATCAAGGCCAACCTGTCACCCAGCACCTCCTGACTACTAAACCACAGAATCACCAAGGCTGGAAGAGACCTCAAAGATCATCAAGGCCAACCTGTCACCCAGCACCTCCTGACTACTAAACCACAGAATCACCAAGGTTGGAAGAGACCTCAAAGATCATCAAGGCCAACCTGTCACCCAGCACCTCCTGACTACTAAACCACAGAATCACCAAGGCTGGAAGAGACCTCAAAGATCATCAAGGCCAACCTGTCACCCAGCACCTCCTGACTACTAAACCACAGAATCACCAAGGCTGGAAGAGACCTCAAAGATCATCAAGGCCAACCTGTCACCCAGCACCTCCTGACTACTAAACCACAGAATCACCAAGGCTGGAAGAGACCTCAAAGATCATCAAGGCCAACCTGTCACCCAGCACCTCCTGACTACTAAACCACAGAATCACCAAGGCTGGAAGAGACCTCAAAGATCATCAAGGCCAACCTGTCACCCAGCACCTCCTGACTACTAAACCACAGAATCACCAAGGCTGGAAGAGACCTCAAAGATCATCAAGGCCAACCTGTCACCCAACACCTCCTGACTACTAAACCACAGCATCACAGAATCACCAAGGCTGGAAGAGACCTCAAAGATCATCAAGTCCAACTACTAAAGGGGGTTCTACATAGAATCATGGAATCAGTAAGGCTGGAAAAGACCTCAGAGGTCATCAAGTCCAACCTATTACCTAATCCCTAACACCTCCTGACAACTAACCCATGGCTCCAAGTGCCACATCCAAGCCCCTCTTGAACACCTCCAGGCATGGGGACTCCACCACCTCCCTGGGCAGCACATCCCAGTGGCCAATCTCTCTTGCTGGGCAGAACTTTCTCCTCACCTTGAATCTAAACTTTCCCCTCACCTCGAATCTAAACTTTCCCTGGCACAGCTTGAGACTGTGTCCTCTTGTTCTGGTGCTGCTTGCCTGGCAGAAGAGACCAACCCCCTCCTGGCTCCAACCTCCCTTCAGGGAGTTGGAGAGAGAGCAAGAAGGTCTCCCCTGAAGGAGGATTATCCCAGGCTGCATCCGCCGAAGGAGCCCCTTCAGCTCTAGATAGCCTAAGTAATCAAGGAGGAGAAACCCTCCAATGTTTGGTGGGAGCCACCTCCTCACTCCTGGAGGGAAGAGGCAGGAGTGGAGTGGACGGTGCTGCAGAGCAGCAGAGACAAAGCACAAGGAAGGAGCCTCTCCATTCCCAGCTGGATGCAGCGGTGAGCCGGCGGTGACAGAGGGGCGCTGCTGTGCCAGCGCACCGGCAGCCGATCAATAAGTAATTAGAATGATTAAGTGAATTTCCTACACACAGCAATTGATAAAATGAACTTAAAAATGAGCAGAGAGAGTCCACAGGAGGAGTTAACCCTTGCTGGCTCCCATACTCCACCTCCTCCCACAGCTTGATTTTTCAACGCATCCAGAGATTCTTCAGGTCCCTGCAGCATCTGTGCCCAGGGGGCCAAGAAGGCCAAGGGCATCCTGGCCTGCAGCAGGAAGAGTGTGGCCAGCAGGAGCAGGGAGGTCATTCTGCCCTGTGCTCAGCACTGCTGAGCCCACACCTGGAGTCACAGTATCACAGTATCACCAAGGTTGGAAGAAACCTCAAAGATCATCAAGTCCAACCTGGCACCACAGACCTTGTGACCAAACCATGGTTCCAAGTGCCACATCCAAACCCCTCTTGAACACCTCCAGGGATGGGGACTCCACCACCTCCCTGGGCAGCACATTCCAATGGCTAAGAACTTTCTCCACACCTCCAGTCTAAATTTCCCCTGGCACAGCTTGAAACTGTGTCCTCTTGTTCTGCTGCTGCTTGCCTGGGAGGAGAGACCAACCCCCACCTGGCTACAGCCACCTTTCAGGTAGTTGGAGAGAGCAAGAAGGTCTCCCCTGAGCCTCCTCTTCTGCAGGCTAAGCAACCCCAGCTCCCTCAGCCTCTCCTCCCAGGGCTGTGCTCAAGGCCCAGAGCCCAGAACTGGACACAGGACTCAAGGTGTGGCCTAAGCAGTGCTGAGCACAGGGCACAAGGACTTCCCTGCTCCTGCTGGCCACACTATTCCTAATGCAGGCCAGGATGCCATTGGCCTTCTTGCCCCCTGGGCACACTGCTGGCTCATGTTTAGATGGCTGTCAATCAGTACCCCCAGGTCCCTCTCTGTTTGGCAGCTCTCAGCCACTCTGACTCCAGCCAGACACAGTCCTGTGTCCAGTTCTGGGCTCCTCAATTTAAGAAGGACATTGAGAGACTTGAAGGTGTCCAGAGAAGGGCAAGAAAGCTGGGGAGGGGTCTGGAGCACAGCCCTGGGAGGAGAGGCTGAGGGAGCTGGGGTTGCTTAGCCTGCAGAAGAGGAGGCTCAGGGGAGACCTTCTTGCTCTCTGCAGCTCCCTGCTGGGAGGTTGTAGCCAGGTGGGGGTTGGTCTCTTCTTGCAGGCAAGCAGCACCAGAACAAGAGGACACAGTCTCAAGCTGTGCCAGGGGAGGTTGAGGCTGGAGGTGAGGAGAAAATTACTTCCTAGAGAGGGTAATTGCCCAGGAGGTGGTGGAGTCCCTGTCCCTGGAGGTTTTCAAAAAAGGATTGGATGTGGCACTTGGAGCCCCAGTGTGGTTGAGGCCCTGTCCCTGGAGACATTCAAGGTCAGACAATGTGGCTTTGGGCTGCCTGCTGTAGTTGGAGCTGTTCCTGCTGACTGCAGGGGGGTTGGACAAGATGAGCTTTGAGGATCCTTTCCAACCTGATGAATTCTGCTACTCTGTGATTTTTTTGAAGGTTCTGAAAAGCTTTTCCCTCCCTCTGTAACCAACCTGCCTGAGCTAAAATAAAAGCTCTCTTGGATGGAAAACCTCAACTTTGTTTTGAGAAGGCTGTCTGGTGTAGGGAATTTTTGTGCTCCCCTCCCCTCCCTCCCCTCCCCTCCCCTCCCCCTCCCTCCCCTCCCCTCCCCTCCCCTCCCTCCCTCCTCTCTCCTCTCCTCTCCTCTCCTCTCCTCTCCTCTCCTCTCCTCTCCTCTCCCTCTCCTCTCCTCTCCTCTCCTCTCCTCTCCTCTCCTCTCCTCTCCTCTCCTCTCCTCTCCTCTCCTCTCCTCTCCTCTCCTCTCCTCTCCTCTCCTCTCCTCTCCTCTCCTCTCCTCTCCTCTCCTCTCCTCTCCTCTCCCTCTCCTCTCCTCTCCTCTCCTCTCCTCCCTCCCCTCCCTCCCCTCCCCTCCCCTCCCCCCTCCTCTTCTCTCCCTCTCCCCTCCTCCCCTCCCTCCTCTCCCCTCCCCTCCTCTCCTCCCCTCCCCCTCCCCTCTCCTCCCCTCCCCTCCTTCTCCTCTCCCCTCCCCTCCTTCTCCTCTCCCCCCTCCCCTCCTTCTCCTCTCCCTCCCCTCCTTCTCCTCTCCCTCCCCTCCTTCTCCTCTCCCCTCCCCTCCTTCTCCTCTCCCCTCCCCTCCTTCTCCTCTCCCCTCCCCTCCTTCTCCTCTCCTCTTCCCTCCTTCTCCTCTCCTCTCCTCTCCTCTCCTCACCTCTCTTTCCCTCCCCTCTGCTTTCCTCTCCTCTGATTTTCTTGCCTTTCCTCTGTTTTTCTTTCCCCGTTTTTCTTTTTCCTTCTCCATCCCACAAAAGGGGGGAGGGGGAGGGGCAAAAAACCCCAAAGCCACCTTTTCTTCCCTTTGCCAGGAGATAATTGGGATGTATTTTTCTTTTGCAGTGCAGAAAGTTCTAATTGAGCAAGTGGAGGGCAGCCTCCCTCCCTCCCTCTCCCTCCCTCTCCCTCCCTCCCTCTCCCTCCCTCGTTAGGTTGTTCCAGCCCGGTTAGTTCCAGCCTGGTTAATCAGCCTGACTTTTCCAAAGGTGTGATTTAATTCTGTTAGGGCTTCACCTGGCTCTGGGGAGCAGAGCTAATGAGGAGATCACACACTGCAAGCTGCAGGAGCCAAAGGTCATCTTCTGTGACAGAGCAGTGTGAGAGCGCAGCCTCCCTCCCCCTGCTCTGCTATAGCCCTGGGGGAGGGGGAAATCAGAAGCACTAATCTTGGGGCTGCTGAGGAGCAGGCGTTGGGAGCAGCCTGGTGTGGGCAGACCTGCGTGGGGTTCAGCAGTTGGCTATCAGAACAGCTCCTCTGGCTCTGCAAAGGCAAGAAATGGCTTCAAAAGCTGCATCTGGTGAAGCCCTGGAAGGGGTTGTGCAGGGAGGTGGTTGAGGCCCCGTCCCTGGAGGTGTTTAAGCCCAGGCTGGATGAGGCTCTGGGCAGCCTGATCTAGTGTGGGGTGTCCCTGCCCATGGCAGGGGGGTTGGAACTAGATGATCCTGGTGGTCTGACTGATACTGTGATCTGAGCCTTGCAGTGGGAGCAGCTGTGCAGCAGCCACACCTTCAGCCTGGCTTCATATAGAGCAGGAGCTTTGGGTTGGGGTTTTTTCACCCCAAACCAGACTTCAAAAGCTGGCCAGATGGGCAGGGTCCAAGGGCATGAGAGTGAACACATCCAAGTGCCAGGGTCTACACATTGGCCACAACAACCCCAGGCAATGCTACAGGCTGGGGGCAGAGAGGGACCTGGGGGTGCTGGTGGACAGCAGCTGAACACGAGCCAGTAGTGTGCCCAGGGGGCCAAGAAGGCCAAGGGCATCCTGGCCTGCAGCAGGAAGAGTGTGGCCAGCAGGAGCAGGGAAGTCCTTGTGCCCTGTGCTCAGCACTGCTGAGGCCACACCTGGAGTCCTGTGTCCAGTTCTGGGCTCCTCAGCTTAGGAAAGATGTTGAGCTGCTGGAAGGTGTCCAGAGAAGGGCAAGAAAGCTGGGGAGGGGTCTGGAGCACAACCCTGGGAGGAGAGGTTGAGGGAGCTGGGGTTGCTTAGCCTGCAGAAGAGGAGGCTCAGGGGAAACCTTCTTGCTTTCTCCAACTCCCTGCAGGGAGGTTGTAGCCAGGAGGAGTGTGGCCAGCAGGAGCAGGGAAGTCATTCTGCAGGGAACTGCTGGAGAGAGTCCAGTGGAGGCTACAGATATGACAAAGGGACTGGAGCATCTGTGTGAGCATCTGTGTGATGAGCAAAGGCTGAGAGCCCTGGTGCTGGTTAGTCTGGGGAAGAGCAGCCCCAGAGGGGACTCTGATCAATGTTCACAAGTATCTGAAGGGTGAGGGGGCAAGAAGGGGCCAGGGCTCTTTTCATTGGTGTCCTGTGATAGGACAAGGGGCAAAGGGCACAGACTGGAGCCCAGGAGGTTCCACCTCAACACTAGGAGAAACTTCTTTGTTGTGAGGCTGCTGGAGGCCTGGAGCAGGCTGCCCAGAGAGCTTGTGGAGTCTCCTCCTCTGGAGACTTCAAAGCCTACCTGGATGTGTTCCTGGGTGGCCTGCATGGGTGATTCTACTCTGGTAATGGGGGGGTTGGGCTGGATGCTCTCTGGAGGTCCCTTCCATCCCCCACCTCTCAATGATCCAATGATGTGTGGCACTCAGAGCTATGGAAACAGCCATCCTGCTGGTGCATTAACAATCCTCTAAGCACTGCAGCTCTCAAGAGCCCCTCAAGTATTTCTGCCACACTTTTAGAGCAGATCCTTTAGAGAAGCTATTAGGAGAAAGCTGAATTCTCCACAGACTTCTTCATCTCTAGGAGAAAGTTCCCCCAGCACCACGTGGATTGCTGGGGTAAAAGCCTAAGAAGACAGAACCTTGAATAGAGGGGGTAAAAAAAGGGAGAGCTCAGTCTGGTCACAGCAGGGCTGAGGCTGGCCCTGGCAGATGGGTGTTAATCTGCTCTTAAAAGCCTCCTGGCCATGTGAGGTTTAGAGAGAGGGCTGAGCTGCAGCTGTTGGCCAGGCTGCCGTGGGAATCAGTAATCCCCCCACCCCAGCAGGGCCCCCAGGCAGGGCACCCAGGCAGCACATTTGGTGTCCTTTCAGCTTCCTGCTTGTATGCTTTCAGAGATTGCATCGAGCTGGAAGGAGCCCTCAGTGCTCGTCTTGCCCACCCCCCTGCAGTCAGCAGGGACAGCTCCAGCTAGGGCAGGTTTCTCGTGGAATCAATAAGCTTGGAAAAGACCTCAAAGATCATGGAGTCCAACCTGTCCATCTAGCTAGCTATCCATCTATCCATCCATCCATCCATCTCTCCCTCTATTTAACTAGCTATCTGTATCTATCCATCCCTCTATCCACCTATATATCTATCCATCCCTCTATCCATCTATCTATCTATCTATCTATCTATCTATCTATCTATCTATCCATCCATCTATCCATCCATCTATCCATCCCTCTATCAATCTATCCCTCTATCAATCTATCCCTCTATCAATCTATCCCTCTATCCATCTATCCCTCTATCCATCTATCCCTCTATCCATCTATCCCTCTATCCATCTATCCCTCTATCCATCTATCCATCCATCTATCCATCTATCTATTCATCCATCTATCCATCTATCCCTCTATCAATCTATCCTTCTATCCATCTATCCATCTATCAATCTATCCCTCTATCTATCTATCTATCTATCTATCTATCTATCTATCTATCCCTCTCTCTATCTATCTATCCCTCTCTCTCTCTCTATCTAATCTATCTATCCATCCCTCTATCCATCTATCCCTCTATCCATCTATCCCTCTATCTATCTATCCCTCTATCTATCTATCCCTCTATCTATCTATCCCTCTATCTACCCATCTATCCATCCCTTTATCTATCTATCTATCTATCTATCTATCTATCTATCTATCTATCTATCTATCCCTCTCTCTCTCTCTCTCCCTCTCTCTCTCCCTCTCTCTCTCCCTCTCTCTCTCTCCTCTCTCTCTCTCCTCTCTCTCTCCCTCTATCTATTTATTGATCTATCTATCTATCTATCTATCTATCTATCTATCTATCTATCTATCTATTCATAGCACAATACCTTAACATAAGAACCATAGAATCAATAAGGTTGGAAAGGACCTCAAAGACCATCAGGTCCAACCTGTCACCCAACACCTCCTCACTACTAAACCATGGCTCCAAGTGCCTCATCCAATCCCCTCTTGAACACCTCCAGGCATGGGGACTCCACCACCTCCCTGGGCAGCACATCCCAGTGGCCAACAACTCTCTCTGGGAAGAACTTTCTCCTCACCTCCAGCCTAAACCTCCCCTGGCACAGCTTGAGACTGTGTCCTCTTGTTCTGGTGCTGCTTGCCTGGCAGAAGTGACCAACCCCCACCTGGCTACAACCTCACTTCAGGGAGTTGTAGAAAGCAATAAGGTCTCCCCTGATCAAGCCTGACCATGAATGTCTCCAGTGATTTGGCCTCCACCACCTCTCTGTGCAGCCTGTCCCAGTCTCTCCCCACCCTCCCTGTGCAGAACTTCCTCCTGATGTCCAACCTAACTCTGCCCTGCTCCACTTTCAAACCATTGCCTCTCATCCTATCCCCACAGCCCCTCCTGAACAGTCCCTCCACAGCTTTCCTGTAGGTCCCCTGCAGATGTTGAAATGCAGCTCTGAGGTCTCCCTGGAGCCTTCTCTTCTCAGGCTGAACAAGCCCAATTCTTTCAACCTGTTCCCACAGGAGAGGTGCTCCAGCCCTCTGATCATCTTTGTGGCCCTCCTCTGGACCCACTCCAGCAGCTCCACGTCCCTCTTGTGTCAGGGGTCTTTGGGTCTCCCTCAGCTCCGAGGTCTTTGATTCAAAGCCTATTAGCACTTGCAGGTTCCTGGGTTGGAGCTGTTCTGCAGACCACTGCTGAGAGCAGCATTTGGCATGTTCCATGGCACTGCCCTAAGCCATCAGCACATCAGGTTCCTCTGAGTCTTTGCTCTTACTCCACCTTGCTTAAGGCATTAACTATTCCCAGGGGGGAAGGTGTCTCTTGGTCAGGCTGTGAAAACCACTTCACACCCAATCCCTGTGAGTTCCTTCTGCAGGGATCCCACAATGTGACTCCAAAGACAGCACAATAACAAGCCTGCAGCTTAGGCTCAGCCTCATCAGAAGGGTGAAGGTCTCCAACCTTGTCTGCAAGGATTCATAGAATCATAGAATCAATAAGGTTGGAAAAGACCTCAGAGATCAGCAAGTCCAGCCTGTCACCCAACCCCTCCTGACAGCTAAACCATGGCTCCAAGTGCCACATCCAAGCCTTTCAGGGAGTCACCACACCTCTCACCCAGCACCATCTGATCAACTCAACCATGGCACCAAGGGCCTCATCCAGGCTCTCCCTAAACACCTCCAGGGATGGGGACTCCACCACCTCCCTGGGCAGCACATCCCAATGGCCAATCTCTCTTGCTGGCAAGAACTTTCTCCTCACCTCCAGCCCAAACCTCCCCTGGCACAGCTTGAGACTGTGTCCTCTTGTTCTGGTGCTGCTTGCCTGGGAGAAGAGACCAACCCCCACCTGGCTACAACCTCCCAGCAGGGAGTTGTAGAGAGCAAGAAGGTTTCCCCTGAGCCTCCTCTTCTGCAGGCTAAGCAACCCCAGCTCCCTCAGCCTCTCCTCCCAGGGCTGTGCTCCAGACCCCTCCCCAGCCTTGTTGCCCTTCTCTGGACACCTTCAAGTCTCTCAACGTCCTTCTTAACCTGAGGAGCCCAGAACTGGACACGGGACTCCAGGTGTGGCCTCAGCAGTGCTGAGCACAGGGCACAAGGACTTCCCTGCTCCTGCTGGCCACACTCTTCCTGCTGCAGGCCAGGATGCCCTTGGCCTTCTTGGCCACCTGGGCACACTGCTGGCTCCTGTTCAGCTGCTGTCCACCACTACTCCCACGTCCCTTTCTGCCTGGCTGCTCTCCAGCCACCCTGCCCCCAGCCTGGAGCACTGCCTGGGGTGATTCTGCCTGAGCTTGAGAGGCTCCTCCTTGCCTTTAACTCCAAGTCGCAGCCAGGTTGTCCTGTGAGCCACACCAACTGATGAATTCCCCTTGCAGGGAGGCTGGAATCGAATCAGAAATATGTTAATGTGCCATTTGCTAATTTCACTCTTCTTCCATCTGGGGACAGTCAGATCTCCTCCTCTGATATGTTTTCAGTGTACTTGTCAGAGTTATTAGATCTTGAAGTAGAAATCAGTTCCTTGCAAGTTCCTTTTGCAAGTTCCTGTTTCAGCCTTTATCCCTGAGCCCTGACAGGAGGCAAATCAAGATCAGCTGAGTTGACTCCCAATTAAGCCAAGACCATTCCAGCTGCTTGCTGCTGCTTTATCTCCTCTTGGTACCTGGAGGGAATTTGTGGGGTTGTTTCCCTTTGAATATCTTTCCCTGATCAGAATGGGATTCCAAAATTAGCCTGAGAGAGGGACACCACTTGAATTCTGTGCCTTCAAAGCCCAGGCTCTCCAAGCACATGCAAGCTCTAACTGTAGGCTGCTTTGCTGCTGCTTAGAGAAAGAATGTCACAGGGTTGGAGGATGGTTGGAAAAGACCTTAAGAGCATCAAGGCCAACCATAAGCAAACATCTTCCCTGGGCACAGGCCATGGCTCCAAGTGCCACATCCAATCCCTTACTGAACACCTCCAAGGATGGGGACTCCACCACCTCCCTGAGCAGCCTTTTCCCCTGCCTGAGCACCTTTTTGGTGAAGTAATTTTTCCTAGCCACAGAATCACCAAGGTTGGAAGAGACCTCAAAGATCAGCAAGTCCAACCTGGCACCACAGACCGCAGGACTAAACCATGGCTCCAAGTGCCACATCCAGTCCCTTCCTGAACCCCTCCAGGGATGGGGACTCCACCACCTCCCTGGGCAGCACATTCCAGTGGCTAACAACTCTCCCTGGGAAGAACTTTCTCCTCATCTCCAGCCTAAACCTCCCCTGGCACAGCTTGAGACTGTGTCCTCTTGTTCTGCTGCTGCTTGCCTGGCAGAAGAGACCAACCCCCTCCTGGCTACAGCCTCCCTTCAGGGAGTTGCAGAGAGCAATGAGGTCTCCCCTGAGCCTCCTCTTCTGCAGGCTAAGCAACGCCAGCTCCCTCAGCCTCTCCTCCCAGGGCTGTGCTCCAGACCCCTCCCCAGCTTTCTTGCCCTTCTCTGGACACCTTCAAGTCTCCCAATGTCCTTAAGCCATTCCCTATAAAGAAAGAAATGAAGGGGTGAAAGATACTGCTCCATGACCACTCACTCAGTCCCTTCTACTGCTCATGTGCAGAGCAACAAATTCTAGCCCAGGACCAATTCTGGCCTATCAGCCTGGGCACCCCAGAATCATAGAATGGCTCAGGTTGGAAGGGACCTTGGAGATCATCCACTCCAACTTCCATGCCATGGGCAGGGACACCTCTCAGCTAGACTCAGTTGCTCAAGGCCTCATCCACCCTGGCCTTGAACACCTCCAGGGAGTGGCATCCACAGCCTGCTCCAGAGTCTCACCAACCTTATACTGAAGAACTTCTTCCTCAGCTCCAGTCTAACCCTGCTCTGCCTCAGCTGCAAACCATTCCCTCTTGTCCTGTCTCTGGACACCCTCACGGCAGGGGGTTGGAACTAGATGATCCTTGTGGTCCCTTCCAACCCTGACTGATACTATGACTCTGTGATTCTATGGAAAGTCCCTCTGCAGCCTCCATGTATGATGCCTTCAGCTGTTGGAAGGCAGCTCCAAAGTCCCCTCCAGGGTCTTCTCTTCTCCAGGCTGAACACCCTCAGCTCCCTCAGCCTGTGCTCACAGCAGAGAACTCTACCCAGGCACAAAGCTGCTGCCTGGAAAGCAACCACCTTGGCCTCTTGGGGAGCTTCTGCTGATCTTCTCTGAGACCACAGCAGAGCTCAAGTGGTTAATTTCCCCAGATTCCTCCTGCAGTCATTAATGAGAGATGGACTCCCCCAGATGAAGGTTCAGAGGATCTGAATTCCACTCCCACTCCAAACCCAGTCCAGGGAGGCTTCAGGCAGAGACAGTGAGTGAAGTCAGCTGGCAAAGCATCTCCAGCCTCCCACAGTCTTCCATCCCAGCTCCTGCTCGACTCATACTCAGAAGCTGAGCTTGTCCAAGTCCCAGGGTTTGGGCTGTTTGTCTGTCACAACGTTTCCTGAGATTTACATATGCCTCTGGCTCCCGTCCTCTGGCAACCAGCTCACTTTGATAAACTCCTGTGCAGTCACAATTCACAGCCCCACCCCCCATCCCTTTTCAAACAAGAGGGAGCAGCTAATGAGATGCTCTTCGAGGTCATCTGAGCAAACTGGAGCAAAACTACAAGTGGGGAGAGTCAGACTGGATGTGAGGAAGAAGCTCTTCCCCAGGAGGGTGGTGAGAGCCTGGCACAGGCTGCCCAGGGAGGTGGTGGCAGCCTCCTGCCTGGAGGTGTTTGCAGCCAGGCTGGAGGTGGCTGTGAGCAACCTGCTCACAGGTTGTGGTGTGAGGTGTCCCTGCCCATGGCAGGGGCTTGGAACTGGCTGAGCCTTGAGGTCCCTTCCAACCCTGACAGTCCTCTGATGCTATCTCCCTGGCCACAGAGGAGACAATGGAGAGATGTCTCTGATGATCATTTCCCCCTCTCTCTCGGTGTGGAGAAGTGGAAGCCTGCCCCCGCCTCTGACCTGCTCTGTTGGATTCCTCAGGCGTTTGGAAGGGCTGTGGGTGCTGCATTGCCTGGGGACTGGAACAGAGGCTGTGGACTCACTGCCTTACCAAGGGGCTTTGGCACAGCCTTATAGCATCAGTCAGGGTTGGAAGGGACCACAAGGATCAGCTAGTTCCAAACCCCTGCCATGGGCAGGGACACCCCACACTAGATCAGGCTGGCCACAGCCTCATCCAGCCTGGGCTTGAACACCTCCAGGGACAGGTCCTCTTCTGCTGCCCAGCTCTAAAACAAGGATAAGCAAAGAACCATGGAATCATTTGGGCTGGAAAAGACCTCTAAGATCCTCAAGTCAACCATTCTCTACCTCCACCTGGTGCTAAATAATGACTCTCAGCACCACATCTCTGCCTCTTGCATGCACTTCCAGGGATGGGGATTCATCCACCTCCCTGGGCAGTCTGCTCCAGTGGTTGAGAACTCTTTCAGTGAAGAAGTTTCTCCTAGTGTCCAACCTCAAGTGGCCTCCTTCCAAAGTGCTTCTCAGCTATGACAGCTCTCTACAACTACAGGAAGGAGGTTGGAGTGAGGAGGGGGCAGCCTCTAATCCTTGGTGTCATAGAGTCATAGAGTCATAGAATCAACCTGGTTGGAAAAGACCTCAAAGATAGAACTGGACAGGACAGGATAGGACGGGACGGGACGGGACGGGACAGAATAGAATAGAATAGAATAGAATAGAATAGAATAGAATAGAATAGAATAGACCAGGTTGGAAGAGACCTTTGAGATCATCAAGTCCAACCCCTCACCCAGCACCATCTGATCAACTCAACCATGGCACCAAGGGCCTCATCCAGGCACAGGGACTCCACCACCTCCCTGGGCAGCACATCCCAATGGCCAATCTCTCTTTCTATGAAGAACTTCTTCCTAACCTCCAGCCTGAACCTCCCCTGGCACAGCTTCAGACTGTGTCCTCTTGTTCTGCTGCTGCTTGCCTGCAAGAAGAGACCAACCCCCACCTGGCTACAACCTCCCTGCAGGGAGTTGCAGAGAGCAAGAAGGTCTCCCCTGAGCCTCCTCTTCTGCAGGCTAAGCAACCCCAGCTCCCTCAGCCTCTCCTCCCAGGGCTGTGCTCCAGACCCCTCCCCAGCTTTCTTGCCCTTCTCTGGACACCTTCCAGTCCCTCAATGTCCTTCTTAACCTGAGGAGCCCAGAGCTGGACACAGGACTCAAGGTGTGGCCTCAGCAGTGCTGAGCACAGGGCACAAGGACTTCCCTGCTCCTGCTGGCCACACTCTTCCTGGTGCAGGCCAGGATGCCCTTGGCCTTCTTGGCCCCCTGGGCGCACTGCTGGCTCCTGTTCAGCTGCTGTCCACCAGTCCCCCCAGGTCCCTGTCTGCCTGGCTGCTCTCAGCCACTCTGCCCCCAGCCTGTAATCATCAAGTCAAGCAACAGGACCAGAGGAAATGGTGCCAGGCTGCACCAGGGGAGGTCCAGGATGGATGTTAGGATGTATTTCTTCACTGGAAGGGTTCTCAGGCATTGGAGTGTTCTGCCCAGGGCAGTGCTGGAGTCACCACCCCTGGAGGTGTTCAAACAGAGTCTGGAGCTGTTGCTCAGGGACATGGTTTGGTGTCAACCCTTCAGTGCTGGGTTGAAGGTTGGACTGGATGAGCTTGGAGGTCCCTTCCAGGCAGATGCTGTGAAATCAAGACTTCAGTGCTCCTCCTCTTTTAATGCTTCAGCATCCCTTTGCCTCTCTCTTCTTCTTCTGGCTCCCAAGACAATTTCCAAGCTTGCTATCAGGAGAGCTCCACCACCCAGGCTCTAACATCAGAGGGAATTGGTAGTGCTGGGAGCCCTGTTATAATTCCTTAGGGTTTTATGTTCCCTGTTAAAAAACAATGATCAGAATTGATGTGCTCAGAATTGGTGAAGTCTTTGCTCCTTTTTTTCCCCCTCCCCTCTCTCCTTTCAAGGGTTTAGTGGAGCTTAAATTATGCTTTGGCCTTGTTCTTCTCAGGGGTGGAATTCACCTGGGGTGAAGCAGAATGGTCTGGTTAGTGAAGATATAGATTTCAAATGGTAACTCCTGCTGGTTAATGATCACTTAAACTTGGGCTATCATGATACATAACTGCTATTTCCCTTGAAGGCTTCCAGCACAGAATTCAGGTTACCCATTACAGAACCTGGGAGGGAGCATAGACCCCGAGAGTGCTTCAAGGCAGAAAGGAAACAGAAGCTGCTGCTGCTTATTGCAGCCTGGGAGCAGCTTTGGTCCAATCCCCTGCTCCACTGAGCCAGGAGGAGTTGGTTTGCCTGTGAAATGGAGCAGGGAGCAGGTCCAGCAGAGCTTCACCATGGTGTTGGCTTTTCCCTTGAGAGCAGCACTAATCAGAGCCATGGGCTTTGCTTGGTCCCAAGTCACTCTTCTGCACAGACTAAAGAGGGTGTGGGGTTTGCATTTCCCCCAGCTTACGGGGCCAGAGGAAGATGGGAGGACAAGGTGGCCAAGGGCATCCTGGCCTGCAGCAGGAAGTGTGGCCAGCAGGAGCAGGGAAGTCCTTGTGCCCTGTGCTCAGCACTGCTGAGGCCACACCTGGAGTCCTGTGTCCAGTTCTGGGCCCCTCAGGTTAGGAAAGATGTTGAGCTGCTGGAAGGTGTCCAGAGAAGGGCAAGAAAGCTGGGGAGGGGTCTGGAGCACAGCCCTGGGAGGAGAAAGCTGGGGAGGGGTCTGGAGCACAGCCCTGGGAGGAGAGGCTGAGGGAGCTGGGGTTGCTTAGCCTGCAGAAGAGGAGGCTCAGGGGAGACCTTCTTGCTCTCTGCAACTCCCTGTAGGGAGGTTGTAGCCAGGTGGGGGTTGGTCTCTTCTGTCAGGCAAGCAGCACCAGAACAAGAGGACACAGTCTCAAGCTGTGCCAGGGGAGGTTTAGGCTGGAGGTGAGGAGAAAGTTCTTCCCAGCAAGAGTGATTGGCCACTGGAATGTGCTGCCCAGGGAGGTGGTGGAGTCCCCATCCCTGGAGGTGTTGAAGAGGGGATTGGATGTGGCACTTGGAGCCATGGTTTAGTCCTGAGGTCTGTGGTGCCAGGTTGGACTTGCTGATCTTTGAGGCCTCTTCCAGCCTTGGTGACTCTGTGATTCAGTGTGTGTGATTCTGTGTTGGGTGCCAGGTTGGACTTGCTGACCTCTGAGGCCTCTTCCAGCCTGGCTGTTTCTCTGCCTCTATGGTTTCTCAGCCACGCACTTTGGGGGAGTGAAATTTCACCTCCCTTCTCCCTCCAAACCTTTGATTTCCACCTCCTCCAGGAACACCTCAGAACTGATCCCTCAGCCAGCCCTTCAGCTCCCCATTCCTTCCCACCTGCGTGGGAGCCCCTGGATTTCTCTGGGGGGATGGGGAGGGGGAGGGGGGCGTCGATACAGGACTGCAGGCAGCAAGGAGAGAGAGCTGCTTTGTTTTGACACAAATCAAAACACCATTTCTCATCTGGATGACCCAATCAATAACCCTCAGCAACTTGAAAGCTCTTGAAAGAGCCTTCTGCTGGCAGGCAGCTCTTGCCCACCCCCTTCCCGCCGCTGCAGGAGGGGGAGGCAGCTTTCTGGGAAGGGAGGCAGCCAGACAAGCTGATTGGATTTGTCTTTCCTTCCCTTTCTGCTGCTTTCTTTTGTCTCCTGTCAGATGGCACCGAGTGAACTCAATCCTGCAGCCATCGATCTCCAGGAGTGACTGCAGGGCTCTCTCCTCCGGGCTGTGCTGCAGGAGCTCCTCACCAAGAGGCTGGAGGACTGGGGACAGGCCATGGCTGCTCAGGTGGAAGAGATAGACTAGGGTAGACTAGGCTAGACTAGGCTAGACTAGACTAGAGTAGAGAAGAAGAATAGAGTAGAGTAGAGTAGAGTAGAGTAGAGTAGAGTAGAGTAGAGTAGTGTAGTGTAGACTAGAATAGAATAGAATAGAATAGAATAGAATAGAATAGAATAGAATAGAATAGAATAGAATAGAATAGGAATGGAATAGAATAGAATAGAATAGAATAGAATAGAATAGGAATAGAATAGAATAGAATAGAATAGAATAGAATAGAATAGAATAGAATAGAATAGAATAGAATAGAATAGAATAGAATAGAATAGGAATGGAATGGAATGGAATAGAATAGAATAGGAATAGAATAGAATAGAATAGAATAGAATAGGAATAGAATAGAATAGAATAGAATAGAATAGAATAGAATAGAATAGAATAGAATAGAATAGAATAGAATAGAATAGAATAGAATAGAATAGAATAGAATAGAATAGAATAGACCAGACCAGACCAGGTTGGAAGAGACCTTCAAAACCATCACGTCCAACTCATCAACCAACCCAACACCACCTAAACAACTAACCCATGGAACCAAGCACCCCATCAAGTCTCCTCCTGAACACCTCCAGGGATGGGGACTCCACCACCTTCCCAGGCAGCACCTTCCAATGGGGAATCACTCTCTCTGTGTAGAACTTCTTCCTAAACATCCAGCCTAAACCTCCCCTGGCACAGCCTGAGACTGTGTCCTCTTGTTCTGGTGCTGCTTGCCTGGCAGAAGAGACCAACCCCCACCTGGCTACAGCCTCGCTTCAGGCAGTTGGAGAGAGCAAGAAGGTCTCCCCTGAGCCTGCTCTTCTGCAGGCTGAGCAACCCCAGCTCCCTCAGCCTCTCCTCCCAGGGCTGTGCTCCAGACCCCTCCCCAGCTTTCTTGCCCTTCTCTGGACACCTTCCAGCAGCTCAACCTCCTTCCTAAACTGAGGGGCCCAGAACTGGACACAGGACTCAAGGTGTGGCCTAACCAGTGCAGTGGACAGGGGCACAATGACCTCCCTGCTCCTGCTGGCCACACTCTTCCTGCTGCAGGCCAGGATGCCATTGGCCCTCTTGGCTGCCTGGGCACACTGCAGACTCATGTTCAGCCTCCCATCAACCAGCACCCCCAGGTCCCTCTCTGCCTGGCTGCTCTCAGCCACTCTGTCCCCAGCCTGGAGCACTGCCTGGGGTTGCTGTGGCCAATGTGCAGCACCTGGCACTTGGATGTGTTCAATCTCCTGCCCTTGGCCTCTGCCCACCTGCCCAGCCTGGCAAGGTCCCTCTGCAGAGCTCTCCTACCCTCTAACAGATCACCTCCTGCCCCCAGCTTGGTGTCATCTGCACATTTACTCATGATGGACTCAATGCCCTCATCCAGATCATCAGTGAAGATAGTGAAGAGCATGGGGCCCCGCACTGATCCCTGGGGAACACCACTGGTGCCTGGCTGCCAGCTGGCTGTGGCACCATTCACCACCCCTCTCTGGGCTCAGCCTGCAGCCAGTTCCTAACCCAGCTCAGAGTGCTGCTGTCCCAGCCAGGGGCTGACAGCTTGGCCAGCAGTTTGCTGTGGGGGACGGTGTCAAAGGCCTTGCTGAGGTCCAGGCAGACCACATCCACAGCCTGCCCCACATCCAGCAGGCAGTCACCTGGGCATAGAAGGAGATCCAGAGAGTGAGGGACTTGTGTCTGGGCACTAGGAAATTCTCTCTTTAGTCTTTTGAAGCACTTCTGTATTTCCCCCTCCCCCTCAACCCCCCCCCCCCTCCAGCTTATTTTTGCATGTGCCTGGAAATATTTTGTTGGAAGTGCTTGCAGGAGATCTTTACACAAAGTGTCTGCTTCCCACGCACAGTTTGGGTGTGTTTTGCTTCCTCCTGCCCTTTTGCTGCCAGAAAAAAACAAAAACCAACCAACCCAATCCTCAGCACAGGGAATGTAGCCCATGAGGAGGGAAAAAAAAGAACACAACCAACCACCACACACAAAACAAACCCAAAGAAACAATTCAGGAGGCAAAATGGAATATTTCTAGCCACAATGCTTGGTGCTGTCAGGAGGGAGGTGCCTTGGCTGTGAGCTGCTGCATTATTTCTGTTGGCTGCAGACTCTAGCCAAGCTTCTGTCCTCTGCTGCTGGACCTGGGGACCTCTCCTGTGGCTGTCAACCTTCCTGCCCAGAGAAGAGGCAGCTGCTCATCACAGCAAGTGCTGGCTCAAAGCCCAGCTCCTTCCTGTTGAAGCTTTCCTTTGGAAACCAGCTCCTGTTGTCAAAGTAGCTCCAGCTACTGTTGGAGAAGGTCCAGAGGAAGCCACAGGGATGCTCAGAGGGCTGGAGCACCTCCACGATGGGCACAGGCTGAGAGAGTTGGGGCTGATCAGCCTGGAGAAGAGAAGGCTGCAGGCAGACCTCAGAGCAGCCTTCCAGTACCTGAAGGGGTTGCAGGAGAGCCGGGGAGGGAAATGTGACAAGGGCTGGGGGTGACAGGATGAGGGACAATGGCTTTGAGCTGGGAGAGGGGAGACTGAGACTGGAGATGAGGAAGAAATTGTTGAGCGTGAGGGTGGGGAGACTGGCACAGGCTGCCCAGGGAGGCTGTGGATGATCCCTCCTGGAGGTGTTCAAGGCCAGGCTGGAGGAGGCCTTGAGCAGCATGGGCTGGTGGGAGGTATCCCTGTGCATGGCAGGGGGTTGGAACAAGATTATCACAGTATCACAGTATCAGCAAGGTTGGAAGAGACCTCAAAGATCATCGAGTCCA